>JAMKCH010017750.1:0-23095 GCA_023653785.1 Ophioderma brevispina
GAAACAATGCACATACAAGGACCGTGCCGATTCAGTGTCTGCCCACTGTTGGAACACCAATGCACAGACAAGAACTTTGCAGAATTCAGTGAAGCAGCCGGACATTGTACCCACAAAACATCTTATATTATTTGCATTACAGCCACAACTTCAGCAGTTTTTGACCTGGTATGTATGCTTTGATTCCTCTCGCAAGGTTGTCCATACAGGAATGTGACGCTGCAATTTTACGACCACAGGCAGATGGATCTGGTAGCTTAATGTCCTGCATGATATGCTGCCTCTGTTGAGTGTTGAAACAGTTGAATTGAGGGTAGGTGGAATGAATCAATGGACCATGTCTATGTGTACATGAGGCTCAACAAATCTTTCATTGCTGGCAATTAGTTATTCAGGTATCTTATTAAGGTGGAATTCTTCCTAAGGTTGCAAAAAGGTTTACAAAAATCAGGGACGATTTTTGCTTGCTTCCCATCCGGCGTTCTTTCCTTTGTGCAACGGTGAAGGTGTGAAACATCAGAAGAGACAAAGGTTCTTTGGTCCTAGGGTCTGGGCAAAAAGTATGTGCTGGTGTGAATCGGCGATTCCTTCCGGTACCAAATGCTGCCAGAGTCAGTGAGGTTGGACTGGCTGAAAAAGGCTACAGAAAAAAAAAAACAACGTCTGGGTCCACAGTACGTAGCCTGCCACTTTGTTATCCTTGAGCAGCAGCATTGGTTATGCCATGAAGTAGAAGCCTGCTTCATCATTGTGTGCATGGAGCTGGGATAGATAATTAGATTGTTAGTATTCCTGCTTATTACACCATCATCCACTAACAGAACACCTACCGCTAAGCTAGAGGTCTTTAAACTATGAAGGGCTGTATGACATAAAATAACGAAGGGGTTCTACCATTATCAGAAAAAAACAAAATGAAGAAAGAATGGGTAAATGAATAACTGAAACAAACCAAAATACTTTGGTAATTTTTTTTTTAAAAAGTATGTCTCACGTTGACAACATCCATTTTCTGGTAGTTGATCACATTGTAAAACTTGAACTAATAACCCCATATTAAATCCTAACAAAGTTGACATAAGCAGCTATTTTGAATATGCTAACAGTTGTAGAAAGTAACATTGGCAGCCAGGACAAGGCAGCCCAATAAAAGATTACCTGGTAGAATGACCTGGACCTGTGAGGTTACAACTTGCTTGACAAGAAAATCAGGCAGTTACATTAAGGCATGTTATTACATTTATAGTAGAAGCCATTTTGGAAAAAGGCAGCCATATTGTTTAGGTGAGACACACAGACAAAAATGTATTAAAAGGCTTAACCAGACCAATATGGGTTAGATGTGATTAAATCTTATCGTTTACCATGACACATAAAAATCAATACTACCTTTAAAATATCAAGGGTTACAGTAGCTGCTATTTTAATTTGGCACCATTTTGAAATATGGCAGCCATTTGGATATCATGTACATTTGGCATTTACAACAATAAAATGGAGGTTTGGATATGTTGAGGGCCCAAAGATTTATTTTAGAAAATCAACGACACCATGGTTAGCACGTTGTAAAACTCCAAAAATATAAGCAGCTTTTTCCTGTGAGCGGCAGCCATCTGGAAGTTAGGCCCCAATGCTGTGACGCCATTTTAATATTATAAGCTACGATTTTGGTGTGAAAATAACAGAAATATGATTTAAAAAGTTAAACAAGTCTATCTGACCTATATAATAAAGTTTAAAACCACATATTTGCAAATAATTTAATGCCTTTTATAGGGTGGCGGCCATTTGAAAAATGGCGCCAAGGCCATATTGGAAAGAAATTAATTTGGCCCTAGACCAGATTTGTTTAGGCATGTCAATAGCTACCTCTGTGCCCAAATTTGGTACTTCTTTTCACCCAAAATGCAAAATTACTTTCCACCATTCTGCATCATGAATATATGCAAATATATCTTAATGCAGAAACGCGCTGATAACGCAAATGCGAACGCAAGGTATAAATAGTGTTTAAACATTCAGTCAGTTTTTACAGCTGGGTGACTCGTCATGGACGATTTTTTTGCTATGAGAGTTTTTCCCTGACATGGAAGCATCTCACCTACAAACAACTGATTACAAATTTTGAGGTAAAAAGGGTCCACTTTGGATGTAAGACAAATATATTATTAAAATAAGCGATTTTTTAATTATTTTGTTAATTAACTTGGTTGTTCACATTTGGAGACGTTTTTGTTCAGTAAAATCAAAAGAAATCATTTCTTCGCCTAAATCGCACTAGGGTAATTATGGAGAATAGGACTTCTCTGAATCCACAATTCCCTTTTGATGGGAGTAAAGTGGAGAGTGGAGAGCCGGGGTCGATCAGGGCACCCACCTTTTATTAAAAATGCCATCCGGAAGGGTGTGGGTCATTCAAGGGCAAAGCGATAGCTAATTCCGTCTTCTTTGTTTGTACCTTGATTCAAAATGCTTACTATTGCTACCGCTTTGTTCGATTGCAACAAAAAGGGGCCAGAAGAACCACTGACCCAAGGCCCATATGAGGTGGTTAAACGGTTATGTGGCCATTAAAAGTGGGACCCGCTTCGAAAATCGTTAAATTCCTTATTGTGCACAAATTTAATTGCATTAATCGCCAGACTTGCCCAGAAGAAATGTGACCCAAGGCTCTTATGGGGGTACATCGGATTGGAGTCAAAGGTCACAAGGGTATTAAAGGGCATTCTTTAAAAAAATCTATTGCATTCTGAGTCTCAAATCAAATTGACTATAATACACCAGACTTGGTTAAAAAGAATCCTGGTTTTAAAAGGAATCCAGCTGACTTAGGGGTCCAAATGTAAAAACGGTCAAATATTAACGTCAATTTCGCGTGATATACTCGTCCGTTTTTCTTTGAAAAGTCAATGTTCTAGTTTCGAATACTTCGGTCAATTACTTTAAATGTAAAGAATGAAAAATACTTTTTCAAGGAGTGACTCTACGGACCGTAATTTGTTGGCGTTAACAATATTACTCCTTAAGAGTGAATTTATGATTACTCTTCATCGATGAAATTGTCCCTATCATAAGAGTGAAGAATTGACACTATGCACGTCACAAGAGGGAAATTTAACTCAACACAGACTGCGTCCCTAGAGTCACTCTTGAGTGTTCACTCTTTTACATTTAGAGAGTAATTTTTAATACAGGCAATCTGTTCTATTAACAAACTATCGAAGTTGAAGCAGGTTTGAGTCAACGCCATTTCAAAAAATAGATTAAAAAAAAGATGTCATATTGGTTCATCCACAGTGTACCAAAGTGTTGCCAGCTCATCCGCTGTGTTAGGAGTTGTTGATCAGGCTTGGTTTGGGAAGTATTTGCTGAATGCAATTGGGCAGGGGGGGACATCCAAAACTTAACTAAAATAGTGCTGGAATTGAAGCCATCAGAGATGTAATCAGAGATGATGATTCGAGAAGATTGTCACATGATGATACGGCGACACAACCACAGTATGAACAGGACAGAAATGAACACAACCAGGCGTCGACTCGCAAGGGCCAGGACTAAACATCGCGACTCATTTCGCGATGGTAATGGTCAAAGTATTCGCCGAACCTCTGCGTAGCATGTTGCGTACATGAGGTGTGAGTATCCTCTTGGTCAAAGTAAGTTTTATCCAACTGTACGCACACATTTTAATCGTCTGTAGTGATAAACTGTACCAGTTTAGTGTTGTTAGTGGCTATTTCAGCCATCATTTTACTGCAAACCGCAGTCACGGTTGTTTAATGGATATCATTTAGACAACATTGTATCAATGGAATGGAGTACCACAAAGGATAACAGCACATCAAGTATACAATACGCTACAGTAATCAGCAGCAGCTATATACTGTGATGCGAAAAGATCTTACTGGATACAGTATTCTAACGGATCAGCTCAGCCAACAGCAGCGCATCAAATAGACGTTTGTTGATGAGATATGTGGGGACAGATGGCTGTATTCGTTAACAAAAACAGCATCTAGTGACTCTGTACTGCTGAGATTTCAGACAGACAACATTGTACTGTGGGATGGTTAGTTTTTCAAACAAAACGTGTCATGCAGTATTTAAAGTTACCAGCAACGCAGCTATCGCAGAATGTTGGAAGGGTAATTGCAGCTCAAAATATTCAATAGGTGTGAAGTAGTCATTCACCAGCAATGACCTCAGCTGACTCTTGTATGCTGAGAGATTTGCGATTGAACCCGAATGTATTGTGGGGTGTGGTTATCTGTTTCAAAAGTTTAACAGTGGTGGTAATACATCAAGCTCTCAGCAGAAAGCTAGCTGACATTATGTGTGCTGAGAGATATTATGGACAGATAGCATTTTAAAAGGTATAGTGGCTGCGAATTATTAAGTTATCAGAAGACATCAGCTGCCAAACTAATCTTTGTGTTGGAAGAGATTGAGGACAGAACATGTAATCGTGGGGTGTGGTTGGTGTTTCGCCAAACCAACCCAGCGGTAGTATTAGATAGTATTCAGTCAACTCAACAGTAGCTCGAGACACTCTTGGAAAGTTGTAAGGATTTTGATATGAAATGGCTGTTATCACTGCATTGGCAAAACCAAAAGTATTGCTTCAAACAATCTGATCTTCAATAGTAACACTGTAGACTACAGTACTTACAATAACGTGTTTTTTTGTACCCACAAACAAGCAGGCTGTAGTGATCTATGTAAATCTGAAGGATTTTCACATTGACATGGTGTTCCATCACATCATTGGCATCTGTGGAAAATTATTTGTCATCATGTTCACAGAGCATTTCACATCATGTCACTGTGGGTACAAATAATGTTAGGTCTACAGCAAATTAGTGATGGCTGAGTTGGAAGTAACACAAATGTGGAACAAATACCCAATCTTGCATAATTGACGACTCTATCGAGGGAGGAGGAGCGATAAATTTTCACGTAGCAAATTACAACCATGTGACATTAACTTGTTGCACCAAGGAATCTCACACTCTTATGAAATACCAACTCAATTCTCCGAAGATGACTCTTTATGTTGAACGTATGGTGATTTGGAAGATGCCCAAATAGATCATATGGTTAGATATAGACAAACCAAAAGCATGAATATTACTTTTAATGATAAGAGCTATGTTAAGGTCTACACGGTAATGTCAATGTTTTGAATTAGAGAAATATTAGAAAAACATCATCAACGGGTGAGTAGAATTTGATAAAATAGCTGTGTATGGGTCAAAAGTAAATAAGCATCATATTGCCGCATTATAAACTTGTATGAAGAGTAAAATTAATGTACTCTCGGACATTCATTATACTTGTGGTAGGCTTACGTAGGACAAAAGTTTGTAGTTTTGACTGGCGACCAATTGTACTGCAACCTTGGTGATAGAGAAGTTGATATTATGTGTCTCAATAAGGCTGTTATTCAGAGCCAAAATATTATGTTGATATAATCCGTCGGATATGAAGATATTAGATTTTACCAATACCAAAATTACTAAAAGTTTATTTTAAGGCTTTCGTATTTAAAACAAACTTCAATTCTTGTCCTTTCAGATAACATGTTAGAATATTACAGTTGGGTGTTTGGTAGTTGCATAGTCTGCAAGTGCTGAATTGGATGGAAATTAAAATTGGTTACTTGGAAAGTGATTATTTCATGGTTACTTTGAGAAAGTGATTTATTTCATGGTGGGTAAATTGATGGAACTTGATCTTGCTCGTAATCTGTTAAAGTATTGCCAGTTGATATCTTTGAAACTCTTTTTGGGGACAATCTAACACACCTGTATGTAAGTAGAAATCAATTGGTCACATTGAAATAGTGGGGTGTTTGCGGGTTTGGGTAGTCTGTCCTGTTGTGGCACATGCAAATCAATGGTCACATTGGAGAGTGGAGTGTTCAGGGTTTGAGAGTCGCAGCGTTTTGACCCTACATGAAAATCAATTGGTCCCGTTGGATAGGCAGTGTTTCAGTTGGTGGGGCTAGTCTCGACGATGTCGCGGTATGGAAATCAATTAGGTCCATGGGACAGTTGACTTTTTCCGGGTTTGCGTAGTTAAATGATCTAAATCTCAATAACAATAAGTTGCGTGAATTACCAGGCAATTATTTCAGAGTTGGGTAGTTTACTTTTACTACATAATTGGTGAAAATATGTTGAGTTCTTTACCAAGGGACTGGTTCAAGTTGACCATCTTCAATGTCTTATACCTGCATGGAAATCGATTATTAACAGGGATAGTATTATTCGTGGTTGAGGGAATTACAGGTCTATATTCTTCATAACCATAGGTTGACACTCCACTGCCTTTATGTGGTGTATGGTATAGGGACATTCTGTTGAAAATCTGCTGTAGTCAGGGGCAGAATTGGGCGGACCCCAATTGAGCCTAGGAAGTAATGACGGTGCAGCACAAATGCCAGTCGTGAAAACAACTGTGACAGTCAAAGCTTATTAAAACAGAAGCTTATTAGGTGAGTTATTGTGTCCGAAAACTTGTCTCAATCAGGGCATATTTTTGGACATTTTACAATCATAGTTGACCCTTGGTCAGGAAGAACCACTGACTCAAGTCCCATTATGTGGTTACACAGCTTGGGATCAAAGTCATTTGGGCCAGTTTAAAACGGGATTCATACAAACTCATGAATTTGTTTTGTTGCCACATATCAATTGCTATAATCACCAGATTTAGTCAGAAGAACCGCTGAGCTAAGGTGTCAAATGTTAAACGTCAAAGTCAAAACATCAACTATTAACTTCAGGTTTCCGCTTGATAAAAACTCGTCTTTTCAAAGGACAATTTCCGCTAGTTCTCATTTTGTTTAATCTATTTTTATTACAAGGCAATCTTTATGTTACTTTAACACAAACTATCGAAGTTGAAGAAGTTTGTTCCACATTTTCCTCCATGAAAACACAATTTCAAAATGGAGCTAAAAAAATTGGGTCCACACAACAGTGTAATCAAAAAGTATTTGCCAACTCATCAGCTGGTGTTATGAGTGGTTATTAGGCTTGGTTTTCAATTAGTTTGCTGATTGCAATTGGTCAATCACAAATTAAATCAAATCTGTGACTGAGAATGAATGCAATCAGAGATGTAATCAGTGATGATGATTTGCGAAGATTGTCACAGGATGATATGGTGACACATCTTACAGTCTGATAATAATTTGTTGGACAGAAGGATCACACGAGCGCGTGGGACTGCGTGCGCCAGGACTGAATCGCCACCTTCATTTCCCGATGCGTAATGGGTCAAAGTATGCGCCGAACCACTGCGTAGCTTCTTCGCTTACATGAAGTGTGTGTATCTCCTGACCAAGTAATTATAATCCCACGCAGCACACATATTTTCCAAACTTTTGTCTGCCGGATTTAGTGTTGCCTTATGTGTTGACATTTCCTAGCCATTATTTTACTGGAAACAACAGTCACGGTTGTTTTAATGGTTATATGGATATCATTCAAATTTACTGCGGTATCAAGGTGTTGTAATATTGAAACCATTTTGGCAATTTGACTTCTTGTTGTTTCGAGAGATTTTCAGACGGTATTTTATACGGGAGTGGGTAAGCACTTAAGATAACAGCACCTCAAGTATACAAAAGCTTAATTAAATCATCGGCAAAATGCAAAACTCTTCAATACTGAGATGATTTAGACGGAAGCTAGCAATGTGGGTGTGGTTAGCTGTTTAAAAGTATAGGAGTGGCTACAGTATTCTAAACTTATCAGCACCAGCAGCGCTATCAAATAATACGTTTTTAGGATATTTTGGCAGAAGTGCATGATATTCAGGTCATCAAACAACAGAAAAAACTATTACCTGACTTTATGCTAGAGATTTCAGAAGACACACCATGTACTGTGGGTTTGGTTAGCTTTTCATAAACGTGTCTGCAGTATTTCTGAAGTTATCAGCAACCAAAACCATCAGCTGTTTTCTGATAATGTTGCACAGAGTATTTATTGTGGAGTGAACAAATGTATTTATTCATCAGCAACAGCAGCTAGTTGGCTCTTGTATGCTAAGAGATTTTTTGAATGACAGCAATGTACTGTGGAATCTTGTTAGCTGTTTCAAAAGTTTAACAGTGGCTGAAGTACATCAAGTTATCAGAACATCAGATATCAACTAACCACTTGAGAGAAAAGAGCATTGTAGTGTGGGGGTAACTTAACTATAACATGACGATATGACCATCTGTAGTATTCAGTCAACAGCAGCTAGCTGACTCATGTATGCTGAGAGATTTTTGGACAGATAGCTATTACGAGTATAGCAGTGGCTGCAGAATTCTTAGTTTATCGGAAACATCAGCTGCCAAATAATTCTTTGTGTTTGGTAAGCGATTAGGACAGAGCATTGTATTGTGGGGTGTGGTTAGCCTGTTCGCAAGATTCGACTAGCTGAAGTATTCAGTCATCATCAACAGTAGCTCGCTGACTCGTGTAAAGCTGTAAGGATTTTGATAATGGCATAGCTGTTCATCACATCATTGGCAAAGCTAAAAATATGCCATTCAACAATTGATCTTCAATTGTACACTGTACGCTCAGTACTTTCACAATACGTGCTTTTTTTTTCTTGTAACCTCAAACAGGCTGTATTGATCTAAGTAAATCTGTAAGGATTTTGACATTGACATGGCTGTTCATCGCATGATTGGCATTTCTGTGAAATTATTTGTCATCATTTTCACAGTAGCATTTCACCATCATGTCACTGTGGTACAAATAATGTTAGGTCTACAGCAAATGGTGACGGCTGAGTTGGAAGCTATACCGATGTGGAACAATACTGAATCTTGCATTATTGACGACTCTATCGAAAGAGGAGTGATATATTTTCACGGTAGCAAATACCATACTTGTGTCATTCAACTTGTTGCACCAAAACAATCTCACACTCTTATTGAAATACCAACTCAATTCTCCGAAGATGACTCCTTTTATGTTGAACGAAAGGATGACTTGGAAGACTGCCCAAACAGATATGTGGTTATATATAGACAAGTCAAAGCATGTAATATAACTTTAATGCATAAGAGCCTAAGGTTAAGTCTACAAGGTAATGTCAGTGTCTTGATTAGAGAAATATTATCAAAAACATCACCCCATGGGTGTGTAGAATTTTATCAAAATAGTGTGTATGGTCCAAAAGTAAATAAGACATCGGATTGCTCGCATATAAAATTGTATGAGAGACAAATTACCTGTACTCTCAAAAATACATTTTCTTTTTGGTATGGCTACACAGACAAAATGTGTAGATTTGACTTTCCGCCCAATTGTACTGTTAGCCTTGGTTATAGAGAAGTTGCTATTGTGTGTCTCAATCATGCTGTACCTCAGAGAAAAAATATAATGTTGAAATATTCCTCGGATATGAAAATATTAGATTTTACCAATACCAACTTACTAAAGGTTGATGTTAATGCTTTTCGTATTGTAAACAAACTTCAAGGCTTGTTCCTTTCAGATAACATGTTAGCAGTATTACCAGTTGGGTTGTTTGATAGATTGCAGTTTGAAAATGCTGCGTCTAGATGGAAATAAATTGGTTACTTTGGAAAGTGATTTATTTCATGGTTTGGGTAAATTGATTAAACTTGATCTTGCTGATAACCTGTTGGAAGTTTTGCCAGTTGACATCTTTGAAACTCTTGCAATTCTAACACACCTGTATGTAAGTAGAAATCAATTGGTCACATTGAATAGGGGGTTATTTGAGGGTTTGGGCAGTCTCGTCCTTTTGTGGCTAGATGAAAATCAATTGGTCACATTGGGGAGTGGAGTGTTTCAGGGTTTGAAGAGTCTCTACGAATTGAATCTACATAGAAATCAATTGGTCACGTTGGATAGTGGAGTGTTTCAGGGTTTGGATAATCTCAAAGAATTGTTGCTGTATGGAAATCAATTTGTCACCTTGAATAGTGGGATGTTTGAGGGCTTGGGTAGTCTCGTCCTGTTGTGGCAACATGAAAATCAATTGGTTACATTGGAGAGTGGACTTTTTCAGGGTTTGCATAGCTTAACTGATTTAAATCTCAATAACAATAAGTTGCGTGAATTACCAGGCAATTTATTTGAGAGTTTGGGTAGTTTAGTTTTACTACATATTGGTGAAAATATGTTGAGTGCTTTACCAGGTGACTTGTTTCAAGGTTTAGGTCATCTTAAAGTCTTGTACCTGCATGGAAATCGATTCTTCACATTGGATAGTGGCTTATTCCATGGTTTAGGTGATTTAAGTGGTCTGCATCTTGATAAGCATAGGTTCGACCCTCCACAAGCTGATGTGTCCCAAGATGTTTCGAACAATGTATTGAGTACATTACCAGTGGATTTATTCAAAGACTTAAGAAATCTGGAAAATCTGGTTCTCTCTTGGAATCAATTGGTCTCCTTGAATATTGGCTTGTTTGGTGGTTTGACTAGATTGGAAAACCTAGGTCTCACTGGCAATATGTTGAGTACATTATCAGATGGTTTGTTTCAAGATCTTGCAAATCTACTGAGTCTCTGGTTGGATAGAAATCAGTTAGTCACATTGAGTAAAACTTTATTGGAACCACTTCGCGCGTTAACATATTTGAATTTACAAGATAACAAACTTATCCAATTAGACATTGGTATATTCGATAATGCATCTAACCTTGTATTTCTATATTTGAATGCAAATCAATTAATTAAATTAGATTATGATATTTTTAAAACTACAAGCAACCTAGCCAGGCTTGATTTATCTGTTACAATGTTGGGTACATCCAATATCAAAAAATTTGAATATTTTTGTAATTTTCTTAATCTGATCATAATGCACTGACAAAGATAACAAGTAGGAGCTTTTCTCTCCTGAATGGACGTGGTGACCTCCATGTTAGTCAGCACGAGATTTGTGATTGTTATCTGCCTACTAATGCTGTAATTGCGGTACGCAACAGACAAGAAATCCCCATATCTCAAGCATGTGACAGAATACTGTCAGACCGTACATTGGCCGCCTTTATGTGGTTTATTGGTATCAATGCTCTTATGGGGATACGTTTGTTTTGGTTGGAACAGACAGAATCTGAGAAAGTCAATGTACAAGATCAATATTATTAAGTAATTGGCCATGTCTGATTACTTATGGGATCTACATTGGGAACCATTGATCAGCTGATATTTACTTTGGTGAATATTTTCCAATGCAATCTGAAACCTGGCGATCTAGCATTACCTGTAGAATTGCTGGAGCTTTATCAATAATATCTAGTGAAGCTTCGGTGTTCTTTGTAACATTAGTGAGCTTTGATAGATTTTTAAACATTAGATTTCCTTATTCTACTAAGAAATTCAGAAAGAGATCAGCAATTGTAGCAGCTATGTTGACATGGACTTTTGCAGTCACACTAGGGATCGTTCCATCTGTCTTACTGGTAAACACAAATTTTTATGATAACTCACATGTGTGCATTGGTCTACCATTAGCACTTATTGAAACATACTCTACTTATGAAGAGGATGGATACTGGCAATGTTCAAATTATATTTGTGAACGTCAAACTGTTATCAACTATAAAGTTGATGGTTTTGCCAATGGCATGTTTTTTTCCACTGCACTCTTTCTTGGTCTTAACTGCCTCTGTTATTTAGTTATACTCGGCTGTTACATAGAAATTGTACGAGCTGTTAAAAGATCATCCCAAAAGTCTGGTCGCTCCCAAGGTATGGATGAACAAATCAAATTAACTACAAAAGTAACAGCCATAGTAGGTACAGATTTCATTTGTTGGTTTCCAATTATTTTACTTGGGATTTTAGTGCAAACCAGGGTCATTACACTACCCCCATCAGTATATGCATGGTGTGTCACTTTCGTTTTGCCCATAAATTCTGCTATAAATCCATATCTGTACACATTTGCAGAATTGATCTCCAATTATTTCAAGCAAAAGAAAGAACGCCAGAACAGAATTTGGCAAGGTGATATGAACGTGAATATTTCAAACATAAAACAGGCATCTGATACTCATATTGCACCATATAAGTTAGACAAGGAAACAGAGGCAAATATGTAATACCGGTGTTGAACACTAATATTCTACTGCGTATTTTTCGAAAATGCATAGAATACAAAATATAAACACGGTTGCATACTAATAGAGATCAATTATGTTCCAAATGTTTCCAGAAATACATGTTTTGTGAAAGCGGTTATCCACATGCACCATTGCACATGACGCACATGTATATGATTGTTTGTGGTGTCACATGTACATTATAGTATGATTTGCAAGTTGTAGTATAGTATGGGATTGGTGTAACTCGTGAATCCTCACATTTAGATCAAAGTCAAATCCAGCAACAACTTTATAGTATTTTGGAAAGCACCCTCCCTATTTATTGTGTGGCCAAGCTGTGAGTCCAGGTAACGTTGGTATTGAATCCTTCATATTAATCTAAGTATCTTTGTTTCTAGTTTCCAAATTTGAAATATTAGCACTAGTAGTATTTTAAAATTTTAACCTAGGCTTGTACCACACCAAAACAATTTTGCATAAAAGGAACTATAGCAATGAAAACATTGCAAAACTCAAACGAGGCTTATCCAATACCAATTTGGATGTTATTCTTGATAAAAAAATATGCAAATGAAGACTATAAGATATTCATACAAAAGTTTACTGAATTGTATGACGAATGCATGCCAATGACCAAGTGTACTAGCAGAAATAGAAAAGAACCAAAATCACAGTGGATATCTAAAGGTCTGCTTAAAAGTATTAAGATAAAGAACAAGTTATATAAAGATTATCTTGCAAATCCAACTATTAATAAAGAACAAAAGTTCAAGACATACAGAAATAGGTTACATAGTTTAATCGAAAGTCTAAAAGAGATTACTTTTCCAAGAATTTGAACATTAAAAAAACAGCATGCGGCAAACCTGGAAAACAATAAATAATATTTTGGACGTGGGAAAAACAAGTCATTACAAACCAAATTCAAAACGGATTCTGTGAAAATATTATCAGATCCTCAGGAAATTGCTAATTCAACGACTTTTTTGTTAATATCGGTCCACAAATTGAATCAAATATCCATAACTCTGGCGATAATTTATCTGGTAGACAAAATCAATGCCGCAGTCGAAAAAAGTGAAACAACAATTGGTATATTTTTAGATTTGTCAAAAGCATTTGACGCGATTAATCATGATATATTACTTCATAAATTAAGGATTTGGATTTCGAGACCAGATGTACACGAATGCGTTAGAATTATTTATCCAATCGAAAACAATGTCTATGGTATAATTCGGCCCCAACTCATTGTTTAAAAAGCTAATTGTGGAGTTCCTCTGGGGACGATACTTGGGCCCGTACTATTTAAATTATACGTAAATGATATTATTAATACTACAGATATCTTGGGGAATTTATATGATTTGCAGATGATATGACAATAGTGGACTCACATACTGATATTACCAAACATTAGTAAGCAATGGTTTAAAGCAATAAATTATAGGTTAATGCTACCCAAACAAACATACATGGTTGAAACTCGCATATGACATCAACTATAGTTGGATAAATCATTGCTAATGATAAGTCATCCCCAAATGACACCTGTTGGAGGCAATAACGATCACCTCGATAATACAAAATTTAAAAGAGTGTTTGAAACAATCGTGCTGTGGGGTATTAATAGATGAAAAACCTAACTTGGAAGCAACATACTGATGGTATTTGAACAACTATATCACGAAATATTGGAATGTTAAATAAGCTTTAAATATGATACACCACAAAGTTCTTTAATTATACTCTATCTTCGCCGAATTTAAATTGTGATCCTTTTAATATGGGGAAAATACGTCAAAAGTCTTCTTAAACAAATTATTTTTTTTTAAGCTCCAAAAATGGGCTCTCAGAACTGTTTCAATAGCATTAGAGAAGCCCTAGGGCGCAATTTTCAAATCACAATTTCTGGAGGGTGATCTTTTTTAAGCACCTGCAGGGCTCCAAGATAAAGCGGTGAAGATGAGGGTGATCCTAATTTGAACTTAGTTTGTGCAATTGAACACTTTAGTCACAAACAAACTCAGAGTGGTGAAATAAAAAAAAAAAAATCCAGGACCCCCCTTTGAGGAGGGACTTATACCCCCTAAAATCAGGCCCTTTTCATCAATTTTACACTAAATGCTTATAAAACAAATACCAAAGTTCAAAGATATATAAATATACTTCAAAAGAGAGGATTCCATGAATCTTGGCTAGATGCATTTGAGCGAAGGTGCTTTCACCATTATGTTTGTATCGAATATCCCAGGTTAAGTCCATGAATGACGTCATCAAATATGGCCAAAAAATGAAACAATATTCATGTTTACAATATTTCTCAAAAATACACCAATTTCAAAAACACCATATATCCATTACTCAAGCTAGTTTTAAAGCTGAAAATCATGTATCATTAAGATAGACATTTCAGCTAAACATCAATTCTGTAAAAATGTGTGGCGGGATGTACCATTTTTAAATAGGGGCTGTTTTGTGACTTCCTATTTGAACACATTGGGTAAAAAAAGAAATAAATTTCAACCCAATCTTTATGTTAAAATATAAACACATATTTCAGTGAAGATTGGTGCCCTGGGTGGGTTTTTTATGATCGGGACAGGTACCTCCACATAGCTATGATGCATAGAAGAAAAAGAACATTTTAATGGTGGGGGCTGGGGGCAAATTGGGGCACAAATTATCCAAATATTATAATGCAACAGTAATACATATCAGTAACTATACAAAGCTGACAAGAATGATGAGTGTGAGTACAGTGCACTTAGTTGTTGACACCTCATGAAAAATCAAACATTTTACTACATGAAACTGGTTACTCAGGAGAAACTAAAATTATGCTTGATAGAAGAGGGTTACATTTTACCAATTAAAGTAGGGGTATTTTGGTGTACAAGATTTTAAAAAGGGTCTGTTTTGGTATTAAACATGCAATTTGTGACTCGTATATATTTAGCACTACTACGCAATAAATTTAGTTATTGTTCGATCTATCCTCAAATGGTGGGATGTATTTTCAATCAAAGATCATAAAATTACACGGCAAATGAAAGAAATATTTCATTAATTGACTTATGCGGATTGTGTTTGCATAATAAATACATTTTTTCTTTGTGTTTTTGTGCAATATTATGTAACTAAAGCTTGATGTAACCACAGACATAGAGTTGGGCAAACACTTTTTCCTTTAAAGCCCCATCTTGTTTTTGTCCTGGAAGTGAAGAAAGAACTAAAGGATAGCATAAGGAAAGTGCCTGTGGTTCGATGCAGAATCGAACCAGGAACACCCTCGCGAGCCATACCCATGACCGGCTATTGGTAAACCGGTCTGTGTGCTGAAAAGTCAATCATAGTCGCAGGTATTAATTGTAGGGCGCTCCAGAGACGACAGCGGAAATAAGGCGTGAAACTAATGTTGCGTAAGAGTCACTGTGAACTTTTTTTTTGATGGCCCTCTTGTTCAGCATTGTTCCCGGACTGTGAGCCCGGAGGACTATAATCTCCTGCCACACCGGAACTCTTTGGTACGTCATCCAAAGTCAAAATGGATTCACCTATGTACAATAATCAACTTTTAATTTGAGTGGGAATGGGTTTGAGAGAGAGAAATTATCCTACATGGCGGTATATTATATGTATATATAAACATAAATGGGCTTGTCTGTCTTTTAAGGTTTTAGTTCACTCTTAAGTTGTATGGAGATTTTCAAAGACATTTGCAGAGGACGAGAGGCGAGAAAGGAGAGAGAGAGAGATTACCATCTGTATAGTTACGTGTCCATCGCCCTATAAGAGCATTGTTCGGACCTCTAAGTGAATAAGCTATTAGGCTTGGGCCCATTTAGAAGTTCACTTACAGTCTAGTGTACATTAAGGATAATTATAACTAGATGGAATAACCCTTATTTTTTTTGATAAAGAGTTGATTATTACGATAAATCTATGCAAGCTGGCCGCAGTAAAACACGAAGATCCTATGCAAACTGAACAGGTTGAGTTGTGAAACTGTCATTTAGTTATATATAAACTGACCAAAGCTGACAAACAACATGGGCTACGCCATATCTGACGAATTGAAAATTAGAAAAAGCACGATGAATGTGGGCCATTAAAATCATCCTTTGGGTCTATTGTCTCAGAGGGGCCATGATTCTAATGGCTAAATCTCCTATGCGCCATGACGTACATTGGCGTTACGGCTAGGTAATTTACTTGAAGGCAAGACGAATGAGAACATTTTCCGAGTCATTTCAAGGGCCTCAGTCGGCCATGCATGTTCACACAGTCAATGTCGTATGCAACTCTCATTCTTGGCAATCTGGTGTGATTCGGCTTGATTACAAAACCAAAATGACAACAACATGCTTCTTGCAGTATAAAAGCTTAAAACCCCCCTGAGGCGTAACACTTCAAGCTTTGAAAACTTGGCCATAGTCTGCAACCAATATGGTCCTTTCACGAAAGGCAAATTATATTGAATGGACTTTTTGTTTTTCCCTCCAGATCACCAAGCATTGTGCGAGCGGAATACATACATGCCCTGGTTTCACCTGAACATTTAGCTATTTTGCAGGTGATTCTTTATATTCTTCTGCATGCTTGGATTGTCTGGAGGGATATCTGGTCAGGTTAACCTGTTCACCTCCGTGAAATAGCATAGACGATGTGACGTCTGCTTACAAGCTTTGTTTATAAGCCGATTAGCGACTGGGGGGGGGGGGGGGTCTCTTCGGTTGGCCTTGAATATTACTACAAACATTAAAGCCCATGATATACTTCCAGGTTCTATTCGGGTTGGCCTATAGATGTTACGTCTGCTTACAAGCTTGTTTTTAATAAGGCCATTAGCGACTGGTCTTCTTCGGGTTGGCCTTGAGCTTACTACACATTAAAGCCCATGATATCTTCCGGTTCTATTCGGGTTGGCCTATAGACGATGTGACGTCTGCTTACAAGCTTTGTTTATAAGCCGATTAGCGACTGGTCTCTTCGGTTGGCCTTGAAGATTACTACCATTAAGCACATGAATATACTTCCAGGTTTCTAATTCGGTTGGCCATAGACGATGTGGCATCTGTTTACAAGGTTTTTGTAATAGCCGATTAGCGACTGTTCCCCTATTCGGATTGGCCTGTGAAGATAAACACACATTCAAGCCCATGATATACTTCCCGGATTCTATTCTGGTTGGCCTATAGACTATGTGACGTCTGCTTACACGCTTTGTTATAGGCCGATTAGAAAGACTGGTCTCATTCGGGGTTTGCTTGAAGATTACTACACATTAAAGCCCATGATTACTTCCAGGTTCTATTCGGGTTGGCCTATAGACGATATGATGTTACTTTTGTTTCAAGGTTTGTTTGATAGCCCGATTAATCTCTGGGCTCGTCGGGGTTGTCCTTGAAGATTACACACATTAAGCCCATGATATACTCCAGGTTTCTAGTCGTGTTGGCCTATATATGTGACGTCTGCTTACAAGCTTTGTTTATAAGCCGATTAGCGACTGGTCTCTTTTCTTGGTTGGCCTTTGAGATAACTGCAGCATTACATCCTGAATTGTGCCATTGTGAGGGCTCTATCCTAATTGTCTGCCCGTTCTGCCAGTTTCAATTGTTTGCCTGGCCCATGTCACATCGACTAAAGATCCCTTTCTGGAAGGTAAATGATTATGAATGGACTTTGGTTGCCCTCAAAATCATCCAAGCACGCAAAGAATACAATGCATCTGACTATTGGACCTCCGCGAATCCGCTTATAGACACTATTTAAATGGACCGTCAGTCCCCAGCCATGTGGTTGACAAGATACACACATTTCAGGAGTGCAATGCACAGACAATTCGTGGTATAACATCTGCACTGGGATCATTGACAAGTGAAGTAAGTTGTAGTCCTTGAATGCGTGTATCTTGCCCATCAACATGGCTGCCTGTGGCTGGCGTCATATTAGATAATTCTATTGGTCGATGCTGTTGCAAGTTTTCCAACGTTGAGCGTACAACCACTGATCTTCTATAGACCAGTTAATGCCTACTCACAAGTTTCTTTGTGCCTGCGAATCCTTCCTGCGAATCGTTATGGCTCATAGTATAAACTCTAACAGAGAACAATTGCCCAGTGGTGTAACATTCAGGCCGACCTATTTTACGATACCAGCCCCTAACATGTTTACAAACATTGCTGTTAACGGTCTATACATGGATGGGTAACCTGGGCTCCGCACTTGAAGCCACTGGCGGTCATACTTACTAGAAAACCTTGTGGCCTACAATGAGCCTGAGGAACGAGTAGTTTAAAATATGCTGCTTGTCCATTTCATGTTGATCCATCATCGGGTAGCTACAGTCAGTAGAGATGTGCATCTAAACCAGGGTCCAACGAGTAGCGCCTGCGATACCAAAACTGGTTCCAAGCCTTTTAATCAAGTTCACGTCAGTGGTATCGAAGGATTAAAGGATGCACATTCCTAAACTGGAGAAGGGCTCTCCTCTCTCAAAGGATGTGACCTTGTATGCAGATTGCAATTGGCTCACCAAGATCATGATCTCCAAAATGCTATATTACTTGACATGGTTCGGCTTCTAATGGATTTGGCTATAAATTTGATATTGACAACTGACCTGTAGCTCTTAAGTACATCATGACCCACAGCTTCTTCCTAAGTCACATAATAATGGAATGTTTTCAAAGTGTGAGGAAATATGCCAGTCAAATGAGAACTGTTTACTTCCTTGTGATTGACGGTATACATTTCAAGTTCTGTTTAATGAGCCAGGGAAAGGAATGTGTTTTCCATTGAAGGTGTATAATCGACATAACAGAGTACAGAATCAAGCCAATTCATTGAGCTCAAAGTTGCGCGCGTATGGGATGGTATGTCCCTTAAAACGGGCACCCGAGATACCAGCTTCCTGGTAACTGTTTCTCTGGAATGCTATTGATGTGGGTATACAAATGTCCTCCGGTCTTCATTTTAATATGCATTTTGTCATGGCTTTGTGTCTATGATCCCAATCAACGATTCACAAGAGGCGACTGTCTGGTTTTGAAGAAGACCGCAAAATATCCTTTATTTATTTTTTTGTGGCACGGGGAAAATTGCGGTACATTTTTAGCCAAGTTAAACGATACATGACACCGTTACGTTTTTTCCTTAGGACCTTATTACATAAAATTACTCTGGGAAAACAGATAGTCAAAACCAAAATTCTAAAAGAAACTAGAATTTTTTTGAAAAAAAATAAAAAATTTTTCTGGATTTTTCAAAGATTTCCATTGCAAACAGCGTAATTTGCCCCATAGTTCAGCACTTTGCAAATCGTTTGCTATAAAATATGCTTTTGTTTTCTGCCACTTTTAGCCATATAGACTTAAATTTTATTATACAGTAGTACGTGAACAACGCCAAGTCAAAATTGTGGTGTTTAAATGCATTATTGTATATTCTTGTAAAGTTCATTCGCTTAATACCCGGGAGCCTCACAGCTCTCGGCAATTGGAGACGCAATGGACACTCGTTAACAGGGTTGATGGGGGCGCTCGACTTCAAGCTTTGCATAATAATTACGAACAGTATAGGTTTTTTATGATCGATGAAGTTCACATCTCGGCGTGACTTTAGTTTAAAGTCACATATGTCTTCTTGTTTGATGGTGACACCCGCTATTACGTCGAATTCAAGTGCTAGGGTTTCCTCCCTGTTTAATAGTAGCCACGGAACTGTTTCATTTTTCTTCCCTGGTTGTTATTTGCTCGGGGTTAAATAGGTAATAAATTGTAAGGGATACCTGAGATGAATATACTAGATACTCCAACGTATAATGGTCTGCATATTCTTGTGAAGAGGAACTCCTTTTACGGAACACCTGAATTCCAATCTTGAAACTTACGACCAACCGTATACGTGTACTACCATCCATCCGGTTAATTATCCACAGATTGAAACGTTAATTGTCCCAGCCCGTTGGATATTAAGGCGACCGCTGAATCGCTTTTGCAGTAATCTTTTTCTCCTGAATTGTCCACAGAGCGAAGAAATAGGCATTTTCACACCCGGATTGCAACTGAGCATCTGTCACATGCAGGACCACAAGTCCAATTTATTTGGTTGCTATCACACAAATCATTTGTCATACATGCAGAAATAACCTAATTGATAAATATTTACTGGTCTGACAAATATGTATCCTATAGCCTTTTAAGGTTCCATACTTATCTGTATCCATACCTCCAATTGGGATGGCTCGGAAAATTTCCTGGAAGAGCACCAAATGCAGGTATCAATTGCGCATCGACCCGTACATTGGCCAGGCCAGTTCTTCCTAACCTCCACACTTTGTCTCATTCCTACTGCTTGACATATCAATATAAACATCAAAATATTCAAAATTTCAAGGCATTTTTCCGCCTTCACCATCAACTTCTTCAAAAATACCTATTCCTGATGTAACCCATGATAATAAATCTAGCCTGCCAAAACAAGACCCGAAAAAGAACTTATTCCGATCGGCGCCTAAAATACACATACATTACAAATTTTACAAGGCAATTCGAAGACCCAAAGCGGATCTTCTACCGATCTGCTGGCACTCACCTTGAACATAAAGTCCTACAAATAATTCAGTAATACTTTATCCTCCATCGAGACCCAACGGATCTTGTAAAGCTGCGATAAATACACATACAATACAAATTTCACCAGTCAAATCGAACCCGAAGCGGATCTTATATCGATTTGCTCGGCACACTTAAACCACATAAAGTACTACACATTTACCAGCCAGATCGAGATCCGAAGCGGACCTTATATCGATCGGCCGACCACTCTATACCATAGATAAACTTCAATTTACCCAAGCCAAATCGAGACCAAAGCGGATCTGATACCGATCTGCTATTATATTACGCTGGAAGACACCAATTGATTTAACCATTTAACCTGCAAAATCGAGACCCAAAGCGGGTTTGTAATATATATATATATATATATAATAGCTATATATAGAGGATAATATATAATATAGATATATATATATATATATATTATAGTGATGTTAAAAGTATTTGTGGAATGTTTAACTCAAAAGTAAAAGTACCACAAGGCAAGCCCCAAAATATGATGCAACAAGGATGCCCACGTGGGGAGGGACGGGCGGGGGAGGGAATTTTCAGAAAAACTGACCACACGTCCGAATGTGATGAAAACAGATGCAATTGTGAAAAAAAAAACAACAAGCACTTAGCCAGAAGGAACGTACCAAGCTAATCATGCGTCATTGAGCAACCAATACAATACCTGAGCGAACCGATTGGCGCTTTGAATTGCACCTATGAAATACAATTATCGAACGGCAAAATTAAAGTTTAATGCAAATTGCCAGAGACGGTGAAAAACAATGTTTACGCCCTGTTTGGACAAACCCGTTTTCTTTCGATGCTCTAATAAAACGTTATTACACCGTATTCACGCATCCCAAATAGACCGTGCTATCTACTGTTAGATAGCATGTGAATGATTATAAAGGAATATTATCATATAATTCACTCACTCGAGGGCGCCCAAAAAAAAAACAGATATTGGGTATATATCCACACAAAGTGTATATAAATTGAACTTGAGCCTTGTTCTTAAATATTATAGAACATATCGGCTGTTTGGTTTCGCCTTGGTGGTCTCCCAAAGCTCTTTCCTTGGTTTTGAAGAGATGCCCGTGGACTACCTGTTTCACATCTTGTTACAGGATTGTGGGACATGAACCTAAATCAACTACTCTAACACCTGCGGTAGTATGTAGTAATCGTGTCCGTATTGAGCAAACCCGCAGCCCACTGGAAGTAACGGGGCATGATGCTCTTTGGAAACAATAAGTATGGCCAACTTTGAGCCGCTGTAAATTGTACCGGACAAACTTGTTTTTGATACAATATTTATGTTCATAAAGTCAGCCTATCTTTCGATTTGTCAGCTTTTCATACCACACAAGTCTGCCTCAATTAAAGGTGCAACAATATTTTGGGGCATCCATTATTGTGTTATAAGTAGTGAGTTATATAGTAAAACCCCCAATAGACATGATATACTTTTTACTTGTCTGTGGATACAGAGAAAATTCCTTGAAAGTGAAAAGGCGATTTTCATTTGCTTAATTTAAATATATAAAACAAGATGAATTAGTATTTGCTCCTGTAGCAAATTAGATATTTACAAGGACATCAATGTTTACAAACACAAGTTAGCACCTGGTCTAGCGGGAAAGTGGCATTGTGATTGAAGTGCGAGCATATTGCCATAAGATACAAATCAATAGCCTCATCTACTGATTGGCGTTGAATTTTTAAAGCACAAGCCCAGCGGTGTGCAGAGTAATGTCGACATCGACAGTGCTTTGTCGTTGTACTTCCTGTATGTATGTATGTATGTATGTATGTATGTATGTATGTATGACACGTGTATTCTTTTAATGGAGGCGAGTTTCAACGTTTAAAGCCTAATAATTCCGAATTCAGCACCTCATGTCTTAGATTTTCGTTGTTTTGTCGCATTTTAGTAAATTTCCTGTTCCGGGACCGTGAGGACGAACCCAAACAATGTCCAAAAATGATCTTTTGATATTATTCAGTCAAGAATACAGTTTATTAGTCGCGAAATCCAGCCTACATTTCCAAACAGTAGGAACAGTGATCATGATTACCCAGCGCGGGACCAGTGACAAAAAGCAAAACTTACGAAACTATGGAATCAAACAAAAAGCGTGCATTCAATTATCCGTCAAGGCAACATTGATAATCCCAGGTTAAATGCCCTGTTTCAAAGGAGCATGTGCCGGAATTGCACAACAAAGCCAGATAACATCATGTGGAATCCTCACAAATACCATGGAATTCGTGAGATGAAAATTATCCCCCCTCATCAATCCCTTATGATTAGTAAGCCTGCTTACCAAGCAGAAATATACAAACAATTAAAACTGTACCAAACCAAAAAGCGCAC